>VDFB02114216.1:292748-340441 GCA_007258455.2 Sequoia sempervirens
ACAACAAATAATCTCATTTAATAGCTCAACATAATAGGATAATACTGAATATAATTGGCTATTTATCAATAATATCAACTATTTGGATCATGAGATAACTACAACATTTCACAGTAGAAGATAGTCATTGATTTGCAATTTGTAGCAAGCTCTAGGTAAAGGTAAACAAATACTAAACCATACAAATAAGTACAACTTAGATCAGTGCTATATATCCATTGGAGGAGTCAAATTTATAAGCATCTAAGGGTTTATGACATATTTAACACATAACATATAAGATCCTTGATAACATTTTTTTATAATCTCATCAATATGTATTATAACCCAATACTAATTATCAAATCCTTATACAGAACATATCCACCTACAATCCCATTCAAACATTTTAATTAATTCCTTGAATTAAACCTAAAACAAAAATCATACACACCACAAAAGTGAGATGAACGAAACAACTCTTGATCATTTTATTCAAAATTCAGATATGCTTGTACAATGGAGAGACATGAGTTAAAACTAATCATACCAATTCAAATGCCAGTACTGTCATAAAACATCAAATCCCCATGAATTCAAAACCTACTACAAAATGACTCAAAACCTGAATTGCATTTTCCCTGAAACCATTAGACTTTACAATTTTCCCTGCAACTTCATCTAGACTCGACCGAAAATATCTAACTTGCTAACCCATACTTCTGGCCTTGAAATCCTTCTTATAAAAAAAGAATGAGCAAACAAGCATCAAGCCATAAAGCACACATGTCACTAGCCAATTGGACTGCCTTGTGATATTCCAAAAAATTGTTACAACAACAATCTCCCCACAGAATCTTCTTGTTCATCATGCCTGCTGAGAATGGTTGATGCAGCAACAAAAAATTTCAAGAATTTTGCACCTAGACTATCACCAAAAAACAAAACTGGAATCTGTTGTAACTGCAACAGCTGATTTTTCAACCATTAGCAGCCTACTCCTTTTCACTCTTCCTCAATTAAATATACATTTACCCATTTCTGGTACCCTTCATCAGTTGGCCAATCAAAACTGATCACATCATTCACCTTGACACTATAAGGTTTTTACTTAACTGCCACCTGATTCGCTTCTCTTTCAAAAGACTCCAAGAATGAGTTGGTGCTAATGATTTTGTCCATACAACTAACCAACAAATCATAATTTGAGTTACCCTATTTTTGAGGGTTTTGTAGTCCAAACATGATATAAAGGGTCTCTTGCACCTTTTGTGATTACTGTAGCTTGTGTAAGAGGCCCCATGGATATTGTTGTAATTATAGGATGCATGAATAAGGTGTAGGATGAGAAATAAAGAAGGTATAGCTGTTGTCCTCAATAGTTTTGTGAAGAAAAGCATGTGAAATGAGAGGTTCAAGCGTAAGTTTCAACAAAACATGTATGGGAGATCTAATTTTATGAATTTTTATCCATGTGTAGACCTAATGGGTTGTTTTTGAATACTGAATATAAATGATATACATACACACACACACACACTCACACACACACATATATATGAATGTATGTATGTATGTATATATGTATATGTATTTTTAAATGTAAATTTAAATGCAATTACTGGATGCTCTCCTAGAACAATAAATGCAACATATCATTAAAAAAAAATATATCTATGTATATAAATGTGTATTTCAAATGCAAGTGTAAATGCAAAGAGCATATGGTTTTGTAGTGTTATAGATACAACATATCCATAAATTAATGTAATTGAAATTCTAAAGTCTTCAACACATATAATATGAAATCGATCAAACTATTAAACTACATGAGAAATAAATGAAAACAGTAAATGCATATGTATGTGTATTTGTAAATGTAAGTGTAAAATAAATAAGAATAATGAAAATTATAAAAGAATACAAGGAAAGGTCTCCTCCCTTCTTGGTAGTGATAACCTCCTCCAAACACAACCCTTAAAAATTATGAATAGAGGAATATAATCTTTGAAGAACTCAAAGTTGATTCTCTCCCACCTAATGCAATTAGTAATTTTATCCGTACAAATATTTATAGTGATTACTAGAGGCACATAGACCAATTCTTAATAATAGAAGAATTTGATCATACTTTTCCAATGATGTAATTATGAGAAAACCTTAGGTTAAATGAATAATTCCTAGCTAAGTTCTTTAAATCACATGTGTCCAACCGTATAAGAGAAGACCACTGATATGTGTACCTAGATACCATGGAGACAAGCTAGTCTTTGGGATCTTTCATCAATCATCCTACCTTAAAACATAGCAAAAGTCTCCTAGAAATTAGACATAGGAAGAATTAATATGACTTAAAAAAAAATTATTGCCAAAACGTAAACTTATGATGACTTAACCAAGCCTAGTACACACTCCCTCCTTGTTAACTACTTACACATATAGAAATTAAATGTAAATTTTCTGCTATTTTTAGTCATGTAGGTGTCCAATAAACCACTTGGTAGTGTTTCCCTTCAAGTTTATTTACTTGAATGAAGAGCAAACGCCCTTTGATTACAATTAGATAATACATTTGAGGCATTGGTTGTGTAACTGGTGGGCCATAATCACATTTAACACTTGTTACAAAGTTTGGGAGCTAAAACGTTAAGTGGATTTGATTTGTGATGGACACATTTGGATGGTAGTAACAATAGCTTGCAATCTATCAAGACTTGATTACCTTATAACCTGTGAAATTCTAGTGATAAAATGATATATTAATCATAATGTCACCTTGGGATCACATCACCATGAAAGAACTTCATCCAACATCCTTATGAGTGTAGGCGCCACCAAATAGGTATTTGTCAGATCTATCTTCCTTAAGTGAGGGAAATTCAGAAAGAGAAGAGGAAAGCGAGACATGTAGTAGGTCTAAAAGAGGGAGATCAACTAGAGGTCAAAAGATTAAAAGAAAACTCTATAAATGCATGAAATTTTTTCTTGTTGAAGGGGGGTCATGTTCTTATGACGATGAGAGCATAGGCGACGTTGACGTGCCCTTGAGGTACAAACATTTACAGAAACAATGGGTACCCAAGCAACTTCCTCCAATAAAGACTGATTTTTGTGTCAACGAGAGGATATATTGCATAGCACCATCGTCATTACATGGTTTGGGCCTATTTTGAATGGACGACATAAAGGTCTATTACGAAAAAGTTACTGAATTGATGGAGTATGTCGGACCCTATTACAGTTACAAAGATTGGACGCAACTGGTTCGATATACATGAAGTATGCATAGGTATGCACTATCAACAAATTATATACAACTAAAAGTTAAGGATCAAAATAAAGGAGTGGCTATGTACATTGATGGAAGGCTAAAAGCATCAAGGAATATTGTAGGGTTTATAAATAGTACATGACCTGGGTCAACAAATAAGCAACCCAATTGCATATTCAAGGTGCGTGAGGGAAACCATGTATTCGTATGTGCGATAAAATCAATAACTGCAGGGGAAGATTTGCTAATCGATTACAATTTGAATCACTTAGTTACAAACACAGTTACTATGGGGGTGGTACGTACTATGTACCATTTTACCCAATATCCAATTAATGACTCCAATATACTATTTTATTCTTATGTTTTTTTTTGTAAGTCTATTGGTTTCATTTCGGTAATGTTTTTTTATATTTAATTTTTGTCACAATAGGACATTGATCGTACAGAGAAGGCTCTAGCCCAGAGCACAAATCACGATGTATCTTTAGGTGCTTCTACCCAATAGGTTTACCTCATTGTAATTGTACAAATTAGATATGAGAAAAATGTTTTAATAGTATGTTTTTTTCATAAGTTTATTGGGTTAATTTCGATAATATTTTTAATATTCTTGTTGCAATCGACTGATCAGGGAAAGGCACCAACAGTAGAGGAGAGCATCCATAGTGAGGTGCAGTCAATATTTTGTGATGATGACATCACTTATTCAACAAATCCTCTTGATACAATAAAGAAGATAAAAAAAATGCAATGAAGAAATGGTTAAGCTGATATTCATAGTGCCTCAAATAGATGAGATAACAGAGAAGGTTAAAATATTGTCTGAGAGATTACAAAACTTGCAAGTAAGTTGTCATGAGATCTTTAATTATAACATAAGTTCATTCATGGTTTTATATTTTGTACTCTTTTATTTCATGAACTAAAATATGTGTTGTTTTTACAGGGTTATTTTCCTCCTCATGATGTTCCTAGCCATGATCAGGGTACTGTAAGTGTTGCTTGAGGATTAGGGGTTGGTAAAAGTGTCCATCCCGATCTTCTTGCACATACATCACATCATCTGACCCCATCATCTATGCCTATATTGTCATCTAAAATGTTGGCAACACATACCATGTAGGCATCTGTTAATGCACCCTCTGGCAGCGAACATGTGTCAGGAAATGTACCTAGGGATGCAAAGGCCATTAGTATTGGTGATGTTTTAGCAACATTTCTTGGATCTTCTTGTATTACTAGTATGGGAACATTGCCGGTCACATTTGTGGTGACCGAGGATCCCGTTCCCATAAAGATAAAGAAGGTCCCAAGTACTTTAAAATGTTTTAATTATTATTATATGTAATCCAATTGAAATTTACTTATTGATCGCTCTTTTTAGACTATTGATCCCATGATCATTTTGCAGGAAATGATGTTTTTAATAAACATCTAAGTGATATTACATTGGAGCTCTTAGAGCCCAGTATACATACACAGTGGAATGCCCAAAATCAAGATTTAAAATATGAGCTCATTAACCATTTAGTTGTGTTTTTCGGTGATAAAACATTCAACCGAACCAAGGTCCTTAAGAAATTTGGTACCTATCTAAAGTATGCGAGGGACCAATATAGGTCACATTTAGAGAAGAAAAAAAAGTACGAGCATCCCCCATGATTCTAGAGAGGGAGTGGAAGGACCTGGTGTTGGATGGAAAGGAGAAGGCTGCAAAGAAAAAAGGAAAGACACCAACAGGCCAAGGAAGGTATGTGATACTATCAATAATGTAATTATATACTGATTACTCTTTCTTTTTACATAATCTAACATACTTCAAACTTTTCATAGGCTACCCAACACATTGAAGGAAACAAAGGTAAGACTAGAAAAGCACATGCATCACAAACTTGGCTCTGTTGGTTATATGAAATTAGTTGCACGAATTGTAAGTATCAATAAACGAAATAATGCATCCAAATAATAAATTGAAAACAATTTTGGTTTTATCACACCATAGAAGAAAAATTCATGATCTTATGAAAAAATGTAGGGCTTTGAATTCAACTGAGTTCCTACAGAAGAGGATCTGAAGATTGCCTTACAACAAGGCTATGGAGCCGTGGCTGAATGCCTAAGAGTCTTGACTGGGAAAACACAATCTTCCACTACATCCGACACGTAGGTAAATAAACTCAATAAAGTTTATTTAAAATTGAATACTTGTGCAATCTATTCAATATTAATTTCCACCATAAAGTAATTACATTCTTATTTGTTTTAAAAATTCAAGCAATGATAATACTGCACATGACATTGGAATGTAGCCTGATGAGGGTGGAGCACAACGTGTAGATGAAGGTCATGGTGTGCATCCTGGTACTTTAGAGCATGTAGAGCGTGATCAACATGTTGAACATGATCAGGCTAGAGAAGATCAGGAATATGATGTGGCCCCATCAGGTAAAGAGGACCACTTTAAAGTTCTTTTAAACATATTTAATTGTAATTGTTGTATTAATTAATGTAACCTTTCGTGTTTCAACTTTAGAGCATGTAGAGCATGATCAACGTGTTGAGAATGATTAGGCTAGAGAAGATTAGGAACATGATGTGGCCATTAGCTAAAGAGGACCACCCTCCTATTCTCTTAAACATATTTAATTTCAATTGGTGTATTAATTAATGTAACCTTTCATGTTTCAACTGCAGATCAGGATTTAGAGGGTGTTCAACATATTGAGCATGAGTCTATAACAAAAGTTCAGGAACATGATGTGGACCCATTAGGTAAAGATAAACAATCTAATGTTCTTTTAATTAATGAAATACTTATAACAATAATAATAAAACATATATGTTTAACATTTCTTTCTTATTGCAGCAGACCCCACCTTGCAGCGATGTCCACGTCATGAGCAGACGACTAGGCGTACATTAAGATCACGAGTAGAGGGAAGAAAAACTAAAGGGGGGACATATATTGATTTAGAAAATGATACTCCACTTTAGATTTATGTAGCTTTAAAAAAAAACAAAAAAAAAGTGATTGTAATCATATCATGACAACCATATTTTTGATAATATGTAAAAACTGAAAGAATGAATATTATATGTTAATGAATGAATGTGAATATGTCAGTTAATGAATGTTATATGTTAATGAATGAATTTTATATGTTATTAATGGATGAATGAATGTTATATGTTATTAATGGATGAATGAATGAATGTATATGTTATTAATGGATGAATGAATGAATGTTATATGTTATTAATGGATGAATGAATGATTAATGTTATATGATTGGGTATGGGGAATTGAGAGTGATGTGAGGGGGGGGGGAAGGGGCCAAATGAGCTTCCACCATCACATGATTGGCCCTGTTAAGTAGAAAATATTAAACTATTCTCGAAACAAAGAGAAGCCAAACCAAGATGCAAAGATGAAAGAAAGTGCTAACTTTTCACTATGGTGGCAGAAGAATGATTCTTTATACCCTGAATCCATGCTCTACATCATAATTTGAAGTTGTTTCCATTCCAATGTTATGAGTTTAGTTTTTTTGTGTGGATTTGTATGAATACCACATTGTGTTGTGTGTGGATTTGGTTTCAAAGCTTTGTTTCTTCAGTTTTTAGTGGTGACGTAACTCTAAAATTTGACTTCTGTGCATAACAAGTTAGTGGAAAAATTGATAGCTCTAAATGGTTTAGAGGCTCGATTGAGATAGATACACAAATATTTGGATCTTTTTGTTGATGGGAGGCTTCGACTTAACCATGAAATTTTGTACCATTTGTAGGTATGCAAAAGTTTCTCTACTTACATTCATTCTTGATCATAAATGTTGTAAATGATATTAATGCTTCAAACTTAAGATTCGTTTCATTGTTATAATGATCAAAATGTTATAATTTGCTATACATTCAAGCATTCTCTTTCCCCCTACCCTTTTCTCTCTCCCCCCTCCTTTTAAAAATTTTCTTTGTCATAAAAGATTCACATTTCTGTCTCATTTACACAAATTTATCTGAAGCACTAGGAGTGAATAAAGATATGTAAAAGATGATGGATTATGTCTAAACAACAAATTTCCATCTTATAGCTAATTAAATACTTAATATTTGAATAGTTTAGAGCTCAAATAATGCTTGTATATGCATGTGTAGTAATAAGGGAGCCTATGTGAAGATTGAAATTTATAACATCACTTTGGTATTTTTACTTAGGCAGTGAAATGATATTTTGAGTAATACAAACCTACACACACATTAATATTTTTCGGCATTGCATTGAAGAATTTTTTTTCTCTTATGCCTACCCTTGGCTAGACATGGAGGTATATAATATTTGTTTCTGGTTTTATTCTGTAAGTAGTTAATTTCACAGAGGAAGACTAAAATCTTCTTAATGTCCTATGTCAGGTGTGAAAGCATATGAATCACTTTCTAAAGGCACCATTTTGTATTCATCCAAAAACTGGTTTGTTCTTTTTTTTTTATGTTTATTGCATGTGTTTTTTTAGGCTCTAGAGATGTAGCTCGACTCTTTCCTTTGCACTTTTCATCTATTTTGATGATTATAGTAGATTGTCCTCATAATTTTTCATGTAGATCTGTTTGTAACCTTATTTTCTACCGATCAATTTGAAAATCACTCACATATTAAGGACCATTTCACTAACTTGTAGTCATCCATTACTCCATATGTTGCAAGTTGTGTCTATGTACGAATAAATCTTGATGATTGCGAGAACTTTCATCCTCAAGTGTACCCAATCTTTCTCAAGTAAAAGTCTTACCTTATTTTATAATACTTTAAATGGTTAATTGAAGGTGCTTCTTTAGATCTGAGATAGTTGAACCTTGGATTAAAATATGGTATTAGATGGGTAGTAGAATGATAAAACTGAGGTCCATTGAACACAAATTACGAACATAATTTACTCAACTATGAATAGTGTTACAATTATAATTATTTCTCCTTTACCTACCTCTGCATTAATGAATAAGATAGATCCCTATAAATCTAACCATGAAAGTGTTGAAATCTGTAGTATCTGCAGGACTCCGGAAACTATCAAACATATTCTTTTTGAATGTTTTTATGCTCAAGAAATTTGGTACTTATTCTTCCATAAGCTGAAGGTCTGGAATAGCAATGATAAAATTAATTGGCATGATATTTTGTCTTGTAATTTCAAGCTCAAGTTTGATTGTAAGCTATTTTGGTATTTCTTATCTAATGAGATCATGTGGCATTTGTGGAAGGTGAGAAATGATGATAAATTTAATGGTATCAAAAGGGTACTTATTGAGTCTTGCAAGAGACTCACTTTCTACTCTGTTGCTTTGTAGGTTTCAACTCTTGTGGAGATCTCAATGGAGAATTTCTTGAAGTCAATAACTAAAGGTGCTGCTAACAATACTAGAGAGGATCTGAGAAGTGGACCTACCTGTAGGTTGAGCTTGGAAGAGGCCGTGTTGTTCCAGCAGACATTTTATGAGCTCCAAAGAGCAATTGATGAAGCTACAAGCCTAGAAAGACAACGTGGTCCCAAACAGTTGGAACCCCAAGGAGAAATAATGGAAAACCTTGATATTGAAGAAGTCAACAATGAGGAGAATGTAATCAACACTATGTATTGTTTACGCTGATTTGAATAGTAGGAACCTGTGGTGTTGTTAACAAAAATTTGTATTATCTATTATGGTTTTGAAAACAATTGGTGCTTTTTGGTTTCTTTCTTGCTGTGTAAAGTACTGATCTCTCACCGATGGTACATTTCAACGAATATTTTTTAAAAAAAAATTGCATTGTTTCATTAAAATTTTGATGAAAACAACTGAGAAATCACCGAAAAGGTCCGACAAAGTTGCTATAGCTGCAATGAAGGCTTCATTGTAACTCCTTGTCCATTTCGTCACAATTTCGATGAAGTCCACTGACGAATCACATAAAAGGTCCAACGAAGGCTTCGTCTTAACTCCTTGCCCTTTTCATCACAATTTTCATGAACGCCACTGATGAATCACATAAAAGGTCTGATGAAGTTACTTAGTTGTGACGAAGTCTTCGTCGTAAATACTAGCCCATTTCGTTGAAATGGTGACGAACTTCTAGCATTCTTTCAACATGAAGTTTTCGTTGATATTTCGATCAACATCCGAGTCATTTTATGATGCCGACAATTGACGAATCTGCACTGTTATTTCGACGTTTATTTCATAGTCAGACGTGCGATGAAAAAGAAGTGATGAAAATGTTTTCATCATTTCATTGCTTTTTTGACAAATATTTGTTGAACGACTGACAAACGTCTGTTAAAAATTGGTGTCAAATTCAGTAGTGACTCTTCCCCTACAGTTATTGATTTTATCGCACATATGAATACACGGTTTCCCTCACGCGCCTCAAATATGAAATTGGGTTGATTATTTGTTGACCCAAGTCATGTACTATTTATAAACCCTACAATATTCCCTGATGCTTTTGGCCTTTCATCAATGTACATAGCCACTCCTCTATTTTGGTCCTTAGCTTTTAGCTGTATATAATTTGCTGACAGTGCATACCTATGCATACTTTGTGTATATCGAACTAGGTGCATCCAATATTTGTAACTATAACAAGGTCCGACATACTCTATCAATTCAATAACTTTGTCATAATAGACCTTTATGTCATCCATGCAAAATAGGCTCAAACCATGTAATGAAGATGGTGTTATGTGTTATATCGTCTTGTTGACACAAAAATCAATGTTATTGGAGGAAGTTCCTTGGGTACCCATTGTTTCCGTAGATGTTTGTACCTCAAGGGCATGTCAATGTTGCCTATGCTCCCATCATCATAAGAACATGACCCCCCTTCAACAAGAAAAAATTCCATGCATTTATGGAGTTTTATTTTAATCTTTTGACATCTAGTTGATCTCCCTCTTTTAGACCAACTACATGTCTCACTTTCCTCTTCTCTTCCTGAATTTCCCTCGCTTGAGGAAGACAGATTTGACAAATATCTATTTGGTGGTACCTTCACTCATAAGGATGTTGGATGAAGTTCTTTCACGGTGATGTGATCCCAAGGTGACATTATGATTAATCTATCATTTCATCACTAGAATTTGATTGGTTATAAGGTAATCAAGTCTTGATAGATTGCAAGTTATTATTACTACTGTCCAAATGTGTCCATCACAAATCAAATCAATGTATGAAGGAGAGTGTCCCTTGCAATTAATGACTTTAAAATGTCATTATTTTACAACCTAACACAAACATGGAGTTTGGGAGATGCAGTTCACAGTAGCTGAGGCTATGGAAGCCTAAAAAACCTAGACTTAGTGATGAATTTTCCTACATGAACAATGTATGGCAATGTTCCAGGGATTTTTGCATGACAATTGAGGGGAAAAGGTAATGAATGATAATCATTATCAGTCTCACAGTCTTAATCCAAGTTATTTTATTTACTAGACTTCTACTTAACGTTTTAACTCCCAAACTTTGTAACGAGTGTTAAATGTGACTATGGTCCACCAGTTACACAACCAAGGCATCAAATGTATTGTGCAGAAGAATGGTTTCACCATACATAATATTTTTGTTTAAGTTCTCTTGAAAAGGATGAATTAGAACACTAATAGACATAATTCAGGTGCATGTGTGAGGTGGTTCAGTTGTCCACTGATAAACTCCATATGTCTAAGTGGTTAATGGGGAGGGAGTGTGTACTAGGACTCGTTAAGTCATCATAAGTTTATGGTTTGGAAATAAAAATTGTTTAAGTCATCTTAAATATTCCTATGTCTAATTGCTAGGAGACTTTTGGTATGTTTTAAGGTAGGATGAGTGGTTGCATCAATGTTCTAGTTCTCTATGACAAGGTTTCAACATCTTCAAATAGTGAAAGTTAGTTCTCATAGTCATTTGAAACAAAAACATTTTGATTATGTATGATGCTAGGATTTGATAAATTAAAATAATTGGCTACCCAACCAAATTAAAGTTAAAAGAAACTTTTTCAGTTTAAGGGGTTAACATTAAAAGTTGTCAAAATTGCAATTTTGTAAAATAGTGGGTTGTTAAGTGTTTGTAAGTCAGTTATGGACATTGGTTGAAGGTAGTTGGGGTCTGAGATGATTTAAAAATCCTTCCAAGGCCTGAGAAAAGGTTGTTGGAGCAGTTGATACCAAAATTTCATATCAAATACCACGTTCTTGAAGCAAATTTCTATGTTTTTACTATTTTTCTGAAGTCCTTTTGTGTTGTATGGATCTATACAAGCTTGAAATGCTCTGAGATCATTGGTGTAGATAAATATATGTGTTCCCTTTCATTTTCATTTTTTTGTAAGTGCTAAATCACCGTTTTGTGGGAGAAAACAAACAAATACATGGACTACCTTGTTTTTCCTGTGTAAGGGTTTGAGGGCTAAATAGAAATGACATCCACCAATCCACCCACTGTCTTGGAACTATAACTAGGTGGATTGGTGTGCAACATGGTATGATAGAGGTTTGTTGCATTTAGGGGTTTGTTAAAGCAAGAAATTTGGCATTGAAGTGATGGCCTAGGGTTGACAGGGGCAATTTTCTTGTGAATTTGTGGTTGTTAAGTCAAGGTTTTCCAATTTGATGGATATCTCATGGTGACACTATTTGATGGTCCAATCTCTACTTTGAAACAAAAATATCTCTAACAATTGTAAGAGCTATAATGGGATGGAATTAAAGGAACCTTCATATGAAGGATCTTCTAATGAAGGACCTTTGAATTAAGGTCTTCATTTGAAGGTCCTTCATGCAAAGGTTCCTTTTATAAAGCATTTTGGACATGAAATATTTTAAATAAAAAATACCTTCATTTTAAAGTCTTGACATGGCATCATTTTTGAATGAAGGTTCTTCATTCAAAGGTCATGAAAGGACATTTGATGCAATCATATGCCTTGTTAAAGTTTTAACTTAATAGTAAGGGAATCATGAGTAGTTTGTTGGGCCCATTCAACAATCTTTGATGCAAGGATTGAATTATCTAGAATGTATCTACTATCAAGAAAGCCAATTTGTTTACTTGTATGACTATATCTCAAGCAATAGGTTTAATTGTGATGGCAATGATATTGAGAAAGATTTTGTAATCTAGGTGTTGAGAAGCATAATTGGCCACCATCATAGGAAAGATTCTTCATTCTCACTTTTAGGTGTTAAAATTTAAGAATACTTTGATTGATGAAAGAGCCCAAAGAGCCTTTCTCCATGGTATCCAAGTACACATAGTAGTGGTCTTCTCTTATATGATTGGACATGATTTAAAGAACTTAGCTAGGAATTATTCATTTAACCTAAGTTTTTCTCATAATTCCATCATTGGAAAAGTATGATCAAATTCTTCTATTATGAAGAATTGGTCTATGTGCCTCTAGTAATCACTATAAATGTTTGTAAGGATAAAATAACTAATTGCATCAGGTAGGAGAGAATCAAATTTGAGTTCTTCAAAGATTATGGGTATGTGCAACATCATCATAGAAAAAATAGGCCCTTAAGTGGCAAAAAATTTAGAAAAAATAGAGTTAGGAAACTCGACGTAAAAATTTGAATAAGTTATCTTTATTATTTCAAAATTATGTAAGAATAGAATCTATAGAAAATTAAATGCAGTTTCTAAACTACTAGGTTTATTTTTTAAAAATCTATTTGGTGAAAATTTGAAATTTTAATGCAGAGTACTTAAATTTCAGGGAAAAAATAAGTAGTGGTGTCTATCGACCACCCTAACCACAATAAAATGATAATATTTTTTATAATATTTTAGATATAAGTAGAGGACTCATGTTCAGATGTGATGCATATTTTTGGTAATTTTTTTCCAAGTAAATAATTAATTATGAATTTTTATTACAACTTTTAAAAAATATAAAAACTTGTATGTCTGACCACCTTAACTTGGTCAAAACTCCATGAAATTCATTTTTTCTAAAAATCCTATAGTATATGAAGCAAAGAATGTGATGCATGTTTTGGATTCAAAAAATGTGATATTGTTTGAAAGCTATACATGTTTTTCAATCAATCGACTTTAGTTGTAATTCAAATAGAAAATGAATAATAATTATTTATTAAATTTAAAGTAAAGCATAATTTATATTGGTGGAAATTTGAAAATATCCTTTAAAACCCTTTTCGTTTCATCAATTTTGTTAAAAAGTCAACCACATGGGCCATCATATCACTTACATATCACCATTTTTGGCCCATCATGATCTTGCACATACCCTTATATTCCTCTATTCATAATTTTTAAGGGTTGTGTGTGGAGGAGGTTATCACTACCAAGAAGGGAGGAGACCTTTCCTTGCATATGTTTGTGGTGGAGGTATTAAAGAAGAATTGTATGCCTCTATTTCCATTCATTAGATCTAGCTTAGCCTAGCATGTACTTGGGCTCCTTTGCCCCTATAAACTTCCATATGTTTTAGTTTATGTTATGTAAGAGTAATTGCATGCTATGTTGAAATATAAGAGGTGAAGGAGGCCAAAAGGAAATAACCCCTTTTTAGTTGTACCTTCAATTTTTTTCTTATTGTTTTATGTTTTTAGCAACTTTGTGGACATAAGATTTGAGGTAGGTCGTACAACAAAGAATAACATGTTCACACCAAAAAATTGAACCTTGAAAGTTAGTGGGACTTAATTATGAGTTCTAGATGAGAATGATGACAATATCAATCTTTTTGGAGGAGGTGGGAGTGGTGCAGGGGCACCTACAACCTTGTTTCAAAATGTGATAGGGAAATATGTAATAAGGTAAAATATTGTTGTCTTGAGTCTTTTTACTTTTAATAAGGTCTAAACAGACCATCACAGATGTTTCAAATAATTAGGAGAGTCTAATAGTAAAAAGGTGCAAGCAAGAATCAAAACAATTGTTAATAAAGATATGTAATATGGCCTTTAATGGTCATTAGAAGTTCAAGATTTGGTTGAGGAAACAATTGGTCATTGGTTTGTAAGGGGGAAGCCTTTAAAAAGACATGAAATTTCATTTGTAACATTGGCTTGAGCATTTTGAAACATTTACAATAAGAAGACACTACAATTTACTTCAAATTTATGAGTTTTCTCCATTTCTATAGACCTGCATGAATTCGTACAGTCTCATATTGCAATGTGAACACTCATTTCCTATGGTGGCTTATATTAACCTACTTTTATTTCAAGTGTGACAAGTTTTAGTGGTGTTTTGAGTTGGAGATCACCGTTTTCTTGAAAACAAACTGAGTTACCTTGTGTTTGGGGGTTTTGGTGATAAAGGCTATGAAGGCTATGTGTGATGAAATCCTAGACCTCAACCAAGATGTGGGTAGATTATGGGAGTTTTTCTAAGACCTGAGGTTGGTCGATAAAAATGTGAAAGACTAAGCTATTTTATTTTTTCTGTCTTATCTTATACCATTTTACGAGAATGGGGGTGCTAATGTACGAGAAGATATTTGGAAACTAGGCATCAAAAATGTAGGTTAAAGAGAATGGGGGTGCCAAACTGATAGTACTCATTGTCCCTTGGTCATGGATTTTCCCTGAGTTCCCTCAACCTCATCCTCGACACTAGTATTGACCTTGTTTTCACTCCTCCAAACTCTTCCTCAGCATTGGTATTCACCTTATTTTCACTCCTCCAAACTCTTCGTTGGCATTGTTATTGACCTTGTTTTAACTCCAAACTCTTCCTTGGTGCTGGTATTGACCTTGTTTTCACTCCTCAAAACTCTTCCTCGGTACTGGTATTGACCTTTCACTTCTCTAATTTAATGAGCTAGGTTTTTTGAGTATGTTAATTAAATTGAAAATTATGGCGCCATTTAGTTAGGTTTTAATATTCTACAATATAGTTAAGTATATATTAGCTATATTTTACATAATAAATTATATAATTATTCAACTTATTATAATTATATATTATATTCTTTAACAATATTATTAAATACATATAAAATTATTATAATTAATAATTAATAATAAGTATATTTTTATATAATACAAATATAATTAATATAATATATATTTAATATAATAGTAATATTATATTAAATTATATATAATATTTAATTATATTTATTATTATATAATAGTATATATAGGATTTTACCTGATATTTTAGCAGATTTTACCATTACACTATAGTTATTTTACCATTAAATGGCAGTTGAAACTTGTTTTCCAGTGACACAATAGTGGTTTCTAGACATGAGATTTGTTTCAAGCTCAAATCTCACAATATATGTATCCTATTAGCTAATACAAAGAGAGATAGAAACTAAAAAGATAGAGAATGAGAGAAAGAGATGAACTTAGATAGATAGGGAGAGAGAGAAATATAAGAAATACAAAGGAAAAGAGAAACTAAATTTTGATTGGTTGTTTCATGTCAAAAATTCAAGGATGGCATGTGTCCTTGGGGAGTTATGCTCAAGGTACCATGCCATTTGATTAAAGATATGATAATTCTCCTTTAAGAACTCTTCAATGTACCCATTGCACACTTAAGGAGACAAAGATAAATTGAGGGAAGAAAATATATAGAGAGAGAGGGAGATAATGAGAAACATACAAATAGAAAGGGAGAAAAAGATATAGAGAGAGGTAGAGAGATAAAGAGATAAGGATGAATAGATAGAGATATAGGGAGGGTGATTGATATATCTCTTCCTATCACTCTCTATCTCTCTATATCTCCCACTATCTATGTCACTCCCTCTTTCCCCCTCTATCTATTGAGCTATCTCTCCCTCTCCCCACTTTCTCTCTCATTCACTCCATCTCTCCTACTCTATATCTCTATCTCTATTTCTCTTTTTATCTCCCTCTCACTCCTATCTCTATCTCTTTCTATCCATATCTTTCTCTACCTCTATCACGATCTCTCTATCTCTTTCACCATCCTCTATCTCTCTATATCACCCCCTTTCTATGTCTCTCCCTCTCCCTCTATATATATTGAACTATCTCCCCCTCTCTCCCCTATCTTCTTCTCTCTCTCCCTTTCTATATATCGCTCTCCCTCTCCCCCTCTTCTTTCTCTCCCTTTTCTACCTATCTATCTCCCTCTCTTCTCTCTCTTCCTCTTCAACCTATCTCTCCCTCCCTCCACCTCTCTATCTCCCCCTCTCTATCTCTCACCATCTCTCCTTCCCTATCCCCCCTATCCATCGACTCTCTATCTCCACCTCTCTTCCTTTATCTTCCCATATATCTCCATCTCTCTTTCTCTTCCCATATATCTCTATCTCTCTCTCTTTCATCATCCCCCTCTATCTCTCTATATAACCCCCTTTCTACATCTCTCCCTCTCCCTCTATATATATTGAGCTATCTCTTCCTCTCTCCCTTATCTTCTTCTCTCTCCCCCTTTCTACATATCGCTCTCCCTCTCCCCCTCTTCTTTCTCTCCCTTTTCTACCTATCTATCTCCCTCTCTTCTCTCTCTTCCTCTTCAATCTATCTCTCCCTCTCTCCCCCTCTTCTCTATCTATCCTCCTCTACCTATCTATATCCCTTTCTCTCCCTCCCCTCTCTATCTACCCCTCTCTATCTCTCACCATCTCTCCCTCCCTATCCTCCCTATCCATCAACTCTCTATCTCCACCTCTCTTCCTTTCTCTTCCAATATATCTCCATCTCTCTTTCTCTTCCCATATATCTCTATCTCTCTCTCTTTCTCTTCCCATATATCTCTATCTATCTCTCTTTCACCATCCCCCTCTATCTCTCTATATCACCCTCTTTCTATGTCTCTCCCTCTCCTTCTATATATATTGAGCCATCTCTCCCTCTCTCCCCTATATTTTTCTCTCTCTCCCTTTCTACATATGGGTGGCCCTAGGAAACTCATGTAAAATATCCAAAAGTAATACTTATCTTTCTAATGTCAAGCCTTCTAAAAATAATGTTTTATTAAATTATAAGTAGATTATTGTCACCACTCTTCATTCCACATGAAATGACAAATTTAGCAATTGTTTTGTTGCTTTTTTCAAGTTTCATTAACCAAGCTATTTAGTGGGTTGAATAAAGTTGTGTTATGAACCTTGGTCTCTTTAAAATAATTAGACAATATTAGGGAGATCAGGAAGGGGAGAAAACTAAACTCCTTCAAAATAGGGGTAGTTGTGGGTTTGTTGGTTTTCTTTGTATAAACTAAACTCTAGGATAAATAAGTCACTGTAGAAATGAAATATTTTTGATTATCTACCTAATATTGTTTTTTGTTTTTGAAATGGAAGAGGTCTACAACTCTATAGAAATTGCTATATGCTAATGGTCAAATTATTAGACTATTTAGATCATTTTCTTAGTTGTGTATCCTAACTAATATAGAGTAAGCTTTTTTATTTTAATTGACTACTACATAATAGTTTATGTGTTGAAATAATTGTTTCCATTCTTTGTAGTTTTTAAATTGGAATACAAATCATATTTAATTTCACACCAATATACTTCTTTCATAAATCATATTTGTTTAATATCTTAAAAGATATTAGTTAAATTGGAAAAGTTGTTTGAGTTAATTACTAAATTTGATCTAAAAATGTTCAACACTTTAGATAAATTCAATTAGATATATATAGTTAAATTCGAGGTGTCATTTGAGTTAATAATTAAATAACGTAATAATCAATTAAAGCAAGGGACATAATTTTGGATGTGCTTGAATTTAATAAATTACAAATTAAAATAGAAATAAATTACTTGAAATAAGTGCTTCATAACCCATATAATCAAATCATAACCTATAAAAAATGAAATAGGAATTTTCTAAAGAAAAGAACACTTGACCCAATCATAAGTGTATGGCCTTCACAGAAAGGAGTGATCCACCTTAGCAATAGCAACTACCCCATCCAAAATTTTCTCACATTACACAAAGCCACAATGTTCCTCCAAGACAAGCCAATCAAATCCTACCTTATGTGTCCTAGTAATCAAATTGGAGATGATCCTAAGAATGACATTGTGAAGGGTGATTGGTCCAAAAAATCTAAACGGCTTTGCAATTATTTCACTACTACGATCAATGTGTCATATTTCATGAAATTTCCCAAAATAGTATTCATTATGATCATATGGAAATTTCTAGGAGAGCTATAATAGTTGTAACATCATGAATTAAAATTAAACATTAAAAAGTACATCATGAATTAATTATGTAATGGCATAAAAATTTAAAACATCATGAATCAATTATATAACCACATAAGTCAAATATAATTCTATCAAGAAATTAATATCAAATAGATAATATAATCGCATAACTCATACATTTCAATGTCATTGATCTTGTTATTCATCCAACTCTTTGTCTGTATCATCTGATCCAGATTCGACATTGTAAGAATTGGTCATATCATCATCATTGTCATTGATATCAGTTTTGATAATGTCGTCATCCACATGGATATCATCTTCATGAACATTAAATCCTACATCATCATGTTCTAATTCCTCTTCTTCGACATCTTCGTTAGGTGCATCATCAACTAACTATTGATCTTGATCATCATCTACATCATCTACTATTTCTTCGGTATCTTCTTCTTCCACCACATTATACTTTATTGGCCTTCCTCTTGGATCATGTCTAACAAAAAATGACCAACCTGGTTTACCTAGAACCTCTGAGTAAAATACCTGCTCACATTGGCTTGGAAGAATATAGGGCTCATTTCTAGCTTGCTCAATCGACCTTGTATTAACCATGGCAAATCCATTATCCTGATCAATAATAGTTCTCTTGGGATCATTTTTCATTCAATCGTAGCCTGTACCATAGGATGACGAATAAAACTAATTTGAAGGACTTAAATTCACACTCAAGTATATCATCCAAAATCCCATAGTATCAATTTTCTAAGACTTCTGGATGTATGTTGCTTCTAGATGAAACATTAGTCACTTGAAAGACTACAGTTATCCCAGAATCATAATTTTTCTTCATGTCATCCAACTTTTTGATTCAAAATTTATGACCATTGCACCACATAGCCTTGTGGTGTTTCACTTGCAATATGTCAAACATGTAAAAATTATTGCAATATCGTTAGTTGATAAACATATTTATTTTTGGCCTAATGTATGCAAAGAAAAAAATATCAACATATATATACATCAATATAATTGAAAATAATTAAATAATATGGGTGATTAATATATTTATACATACTTGTTTATCTCTTAAACCAAATACTAAATGAATTTCCCTTGGCGTAACATTGGAATCTCCATTATGATGAGCTTCTTTAACCAATGAAGCCACACCTTCCCATGTTAATGTGTGACCGGATTTTTGACATCATCCAATCCATACCATCATCCAATCAAGATTGTTTGCAACGTAAAAATGTAGTGCATCCCACTCTCGATCAATTGTATAAAAAAAAATTGAAATTCACAAAATACGTATAATTAGTGGTGCAGGAGCACCTATACCTCATTCTCAACTTGTGATTATTTGAAGGTGGATAGATGGTCAATAGGTAGAGTGATTCTTTTGGATTTTTTTGTCTTGAGTAAGGTCAATTAAGACCATTAGACATGTTCTAGGTGAATTTTTGAGTTATGAGTTTGAGTCTTGCACTAAAGAGTTTGTAGCATTTTTAAGGCAAATTGGATAATTTACATGTAAAAGGGTGCAAGATTAGTGTCATGTAAATAATAAGGCTATTATCAAGCCACTAGCATGGTATTAGAGGTGTCCTAGTAGTTTCAATATATTTGAAAGGTCAAAAAATTAAAACATTTCAATAGTGATGTTAACAACCTTGAAATTAGTGTGTTTTATGTTTCAAGTGATCATAAAAGATTAAAAGGTTAGTTGTAGAGATGGTTTTTTGGTATTTGAGGTGTAAATTACTTTAAAAGGCATAAAGTGATCATTGTAAAGGTTGTTGATGGTTGAGGATTCAAAATATAAGATCTTGGCATTCAGAAATCTGTGTTTTTCTTCAATTTTTTTGTATTTTTCCTATTTTGCAACACTATTCGGTCACATACAACCATATTTTGATGTGAAATCAATTACGTATCGTGAAGATATATGTTATATTTTATTTTAATCTGATTTAAGTGCTTAAGGCGTTGATTTGAGTTAGAAAGCTTCATTTCTTTGCATACAACCCAGTTACCCTGTTTTTGAGGGTTTTGCAGTCCAAACACATGATATAAAGGGGCTCTTACACTTTTTTTGATTATTGTAGATTTTTTAAGATGACCCATGGATATTTTTGTAATTCTAGGATGCATGAGTAGGGTGTAGGATGAGAAATAGAGAAGGTATAATTGTTGTCCTCAAGAGTTTTGTGAAGAAAAGCATGTGAAATGAGAGGTTCAAGCCTAGGTTTCAACAAAATATGTATGGGAGATCTAATTTTATGAATTTTTACCCATTTTTATACCTAATGGGTTGTGTTTGAGTTGGTTTTGAGGTCTGGGAGGTCGTGGAAGTAGGAGATTCAATAAACCCTCATGATTTTGGCCTAAAACAAGGGTTTTTGGGTTTGGCAAGAATCTGGCCGTACAAGTGGAATATTTTTGTGGATTTGGAGGTTTGGAGGCATAAAAATTTCTGCCTCAAGATTTCATGGGCATATGACAAGTTTAAAGACTAGTTGCTTTGTAAAATAGGCCTAATCAACACAACCTACAAAGGGTGATTTTGGTGATTTGGTCCAAAGGACTTGTACTTTCCCTTGAATTATGTTTAATAATGAAAAAATGGGTGTCTAAAACCATCAAGAGTTTTTATAGTGTTTTGAGAAAGTTTTGAGTTATTGGGAAAAACTAGGTTTGCCCTGCTACAAGGATTCAAGGAGTCAAAGTGTGAAATATGAATTTTGTTGTTTGTTAGGATTTGAGAGTTGTTTGGATTTTTTAAATTGGTCATTATAAACTTGTTGGAAGCCTCTTAAAGTCATTTTTATAGGTTGGTTGAGTTGAGCCTCCCAGGTCTACATCAATTAGTTAATCACCACGATATATGACCTTAATTTATAATTGATGTATATTGAAGATTAATAATTAAATAAGTACAATATACATAAAAACCAAATGTAAAAAGTATTATAATTACTTCTCTTTCCTCAATCTACCTTTCCCCATCAGGTACTCCCCTTCAAATTTTTTAATATAGTTGGGATCCCAAATGCGATCTACATGGATCTTTGCTGCAAACTTAGGAAGATATTCAATAATGTACACCATGGTCTGGTTTACTATATATCCCTCCACCATAGAACCCTCAGGATGTGCTCTTTGTCTAACCAAAACCTTCAAAAATTTCAAGTGTCTCTCAACCATCCACATTGACCTTGTGTGTATAGGTCCACACAATTCAATCTCCTCAACTTGGTGTATGAGGTAGTGTTCTTGTGCATTGAAAAATGTTGAAGGTAGACACTTTTACATTTCACACATTAGACAAGAATTTTTCTCTTCCAATAATTTATATCTTCTTTATGGATTTCTTTAGATGACAACCATCTACAAGTGATTCAAGGCATAAATATATTAATGAGATTTAACAAAAATATACAATATATTACATAACAAGTAAAACAAATGGCAATTATAAGATCTATACAATGAATTGAACAAATATCGCTACTTACCTCATGTATTTTCCAAGATCATATATAACTTGCTTGACATTGTTGTCGGTTGTGGAGAGAGATAGAGGTAGAACGTACTGCAACAAAATTATAAAATGATCTTTTCATTATTTTTCCAAAAGTAGTAAACATAATACACTGAAAAATACATGTAGTATACAAATATATATATATATATATATATATATATAATATACTAGAATAATTACCTTAATTAAGGTATGTCAATCATGCGTTTTCATCCCTAACCCAAATTCACCTTTCTTTGTTATGATATTGTTTATGTTCACAACAAATCCTGTGGGAAATCAAAATTTTCGTATGACTTCTTTTATAGCATTGGTTTGTTGCTCTGTTAATAAGGCAGGGTGCTTATATTAATTTGGTCTCCATCGCTATTTAATTGAATGAAATTTTAAATTGCATGATTGGATTCCTGAATGTCACTACAAATTTTGACAATTTTTTCTTTATCATGCTTTCCATCCAATATTTTCTATAAATTTTTTGTTATATTCTTTCTAATATGCATTGTATCAAACAAATGCACAATTTGTAGCTACTCATAGTAGGGCAACCTACTAAATTGTCTGGGATAACTTTTCATTCCTTGTGGAAGCTAGCCATTAATTCCTTGATGACCTTCATAAAGCATATAAGTTAAACAAATTAACAACAGAAATCATTGTCAATTACAACATGAGTAAACAAAACACAATATAAAAATATAAATTCCAAACATATCATATATGATAGATAAACAATTTTATCTAATGTGTAACCTTGACGATTAATTTTATTATATTCCAACTTTCATAGGCGAGGTGTCATTCTTTGTGGTTTCGATGTAGTTTCTTCTTTCCCATTGAAAATATGTTTTTTAGTAGTTCGATACATATGATTTTTGTGGAGGAAGTGCCTATACTCATCAAACATCTGCTTTCCTAAACTTGTTGAACAACGAGATTTCATCTTTGGACCAAAAATTGGACATGCAAATTTTTCCTTTGTTTGAAGACCTACAAGATCATATATAATTGGATTAAATATGCCAATTTTTATAATTATATATAATGAATAGATTATTTTAAAAATATGCATGATATCTACTTCATAAAATTAAATATCGTTAAAGTGCAATCAAATGTTATAACATACCACAAAAATGTGTTAGCCTTGGGGAATCAAGAATTGTCCATACAAGCATTGCATGGAATTGAAATTTTCTTTCTCCTATTGGTCGAGAGACATCATACATAGTGACACCATTCCATATCTTTAGTAACTCGTCAATAGGAGGCTCGATATATACATTCATATCTTTAACTTGGTACTTACCTAGTTGAATGAACATAAACATTACATAATTATTATAACCATTTTACTGCAATATATATAAATTAATGTACATGAATATTAAATGAAAAAAATATAAGTCATTATGCAACAAATAAGACAAATGAGATGCTACTACATTAAAGAAAATTGATGTAAGAACTACCTGAAATAATCATTGCCAATATTATGTGGTCCTTCTTTATTGACATCCATGGAGGAATGTTATTATTGATAACAAAAACAAGCCACACCAAGTAAATAGATCTTATCTCTCCAAATGGATTGACACCATTTGCTGCCAATGAAAGCCAGAGATTTCAAGGTTCTTCGTTAAAGTGTGGCCATTTTTCCTCCATATCCCTAAATGTAGAACCATCTGCAAGAATTCAAAGAATGTCATCTCCACTTCTATTCCATGCATGGTAATCCATAAATTGTGCTAAGCTTTCACACCTAAATAATCATTGCATACATGGAATAATGGGAATATACCGAAGAACCTTACGAGGCACTTTTTTTGTTAGTTGATCTGTTCGATATCTACTGATATGACTTTTTGGGCATTTTGTTAAAAATTCATGTTGTTTATAATATATAATATGATCATTGGGACATGCATCTATTGCTTGATACTCCATTCCAATATCTTTCATGATGGTAGATAAATTTCGGTATGAGCAATGTAAAATATTAAATGGTGGTAACAAAAATTCACCTATCAATCTACAAAAAATAATAATTTGTTAATATAAAGAATATTAATGGTACATATTTCATCCTTTATTTACAAGTGATGAACTAACAACAATTAAAATAGATGAAAAAAGATGGCATATATGACATACCTCAACATCGATGAGATTGCTATGTTGGATAAACCATTCATAACCCTAAAGTTCACCAACAACAATACAACAGAGAGAAGAGTTGTTTCAGAGCCTTCATAAAGGGGCTCGTGTGCATTCTCAAGTACAGGTAAATCATAAACATCAAAGTCATCTCAATCATCATGATCAGCTACACCACTAAATGTGTCATGGATCAATGTATTTGTACCATCATCTTCAACTATGTTTTCTAGCGCATGATCATCTTCTTCCATAGGATCATTAACTTCATTTTCGATATTCACAGCTCCATGCTCCTTTGCTTGCAAAACCACATTCTTCGGGGTGTGATAATCCATATCTTGTGCCCTAGGGTGCCCCACCTTTATAATAATGATCGACACAAATAAACCATGATCATGATCAAGTGATTTTTTTATATATAAAAATGTTAAAACGATATAAACATTTACAAATTCAATCAATATAAAGACATGTTATGCCTTGCGTAACCACCCCATTTTACTTTGGAACAAAATGGGTCCCCCTTTTTCCTTTGTTTTCATTGCCTTTTGTTGTTTGGTTGGGTCTTAGGAGTTCTTTTGTTTTCCTCCTAAGTCTATCTTTTGTTCTATCGGATTTGGTTTTGCCTCCGCCAGAGTTGGGTTTCTTTTTGCTAAAAATTAAATGGCATGATGAAGAGTGATGTGTTTTCTATGATTTTGAGGAATAATGAAGGTATTGTCTTGTAGGATTAAAGTCATGTCAATATTTTTGATGCTGCTTCTCAAGGAAGTCTATTGGAAGGCATGCCTCAATCAGATCTGGCATAAAACTCCTGAAGGAATAAAGTCGGTGAGACCCTCTGGATGTCTTGTTGACTGGCTATTGTTTTCTATTCATTTGAAATTCTTAGGTCACCAAGACATTTCAGTCGCTGTGAAGTTTTCTATCTCTCTCCGCCCGGGAAGAACTCTCGCCGACAGTTGTTCACAAAGCTAGCGTCGGGGAAAGGAAGTCTCGCTTGGTCTAACCTCTTGCCGACTGGGTGTGGTCTTGTCGAAAGGGTTCATGCTCAGGGAAATGTCTAGCCTACCAAAGGAAGTCTCGTCGAAAGTGGTTGCGCTCGGGGAGATGTCTTGCTGATCGGTGGACTCTTGCTAACTATTGTTCATAAGATTGTACCATCGAGGAGACTCATGGTCGAATGATTTGCACTCAATGTAATTTCTCATCGACGGTTGTGGTCTCACTGAATGGGTATATGAGTTTGGTAAGACTCCTCGCCGAAGGGTTTACGTTCAATATGAAGTCTTGCCGATGGGTTTGTTCGTGTTGAGCATCACTGAGAATCTTGCTAATGGTCTGGTTGGAGTGGTGTCTATTGTCAGGTGCTTTCAGTATGACCTCTTTCTAAAAGCAATTGTCTTGCTGATGAGTTTACTGTGGACTTCAGTGAAAGGTCTTGCCGATAACGACTATCTTGCCGATGGTCTTGGATATCGATATGACTCTTGCAACTCATTATGAAGTCTTGCCGGCAGTTGTAAGCTATGCTGATAGTTGTTATGGAGTATTGTCACATCAGGGAGACACGACTAGTGTCTCACCGACATGTGATTCTGTTTGAATTACTTTTGACTGTCTACAAATCTTACGTGGTATGTGTTCAACCAATCAGAGGAAGCTAAAGGAAAACGGTTGGAAGTTTGATTATTGTGATTGTTCCTGTGAAGAAGATCAACAAAATGTGAGCGGTATGGATCTCCTCTTTGATCAAAGATGATGAATCGGTTTGATGAATAGTGGTGTCATCTATAAAGAGATCTAATAGGAAAGTTGGATGTTGTTTCTCAAGGGGGTCAACTTGCAGAAAAATATAGAACAAGAGGAAAGCTGAAGGGGAAGCAACTGCGAGTCTCAATGACAGCTATGATGTCTACTAGAAAAGGTAGATTGACATTAATGATACTGCTTCAAAACATTCAAAGTAGCTCTGCAAAGAGGTCTCGAGGTCGGACATGAGTGCTAAGAGTTAATGCAATGGTTGCAAAAGATCTAAGGGCCACTCCTGAGGGCGATCTTTCACCGACATGGACAGGGTATGCACATTGAATGCATCATTAACTTTATTCCAAAGGATTTGAGGGTTGTCCCTTCTGAAACTGACTCACTCACTTTGTAAACCCTAAAGTAGGGGCTGACACATTCTTTTTGGCACGTTTTGTATATGGCACTTTTTGCCTCTTTGTAAAAAGAAGTAGGTCTAAAGCAGAAAAAAAAGAAGATACACACATAGAGACATATAGATTTTTAAAAAGATATGAATTTTTCTGAAGATAGAAGAGACAAAACTGCATCCTTTTTCTTTTATAATAGGATCTTCTTTTTGTCTTCTTAGTGAAGGTTAGAAGGTAGAGAAACTAAAGAGTAGAAGTAGAGTAGGAGTTAAGTTCAGTAGAGGGAGGTGATGTATCTTCCATATTTTCTTAGTATAGATGGAGACAATTTAAAGACATGGGTTTTCTGTACACTGGTGATCTTGCTAGATTTGTAAATGTTGTTTATCTATTTCACCAATAGTAGAAGCAACCAAATTTAAATCTACTTCATATTGTGTTCCAAAATGGTATTTATCTTAGGTTAATTATTTGATTTGGAAAGCTTTCAAGGAATGGAAATTTTATCTTATGTTTTGTTCAAATGGTGATTTGCAATCTGTTGTTGAAGTTAGCACTGTGAATGAATGAAACTGTGTATTAACCACAAGTTAATTTTGTTTTGTAGTTTTAGTTAGGAATTCCTTGAAAGGTAACAAGTCTGATTAAGTTGGATGAATTAACATTCTCTTCAGTTTAAAAGCTTTGATCTATCTTTTTCTATTTCTTTAAAACCACTAGTTAAAGTAGGTTTAAATTTATGTTTGATCTTAGAACAATCTAGAAGCTCAACACCAGCAGGCTCCTGGAACATTATAGTTCACATTAGCCATTGAGTGAAATCAACATAGTCAAGAACCGATCACCAAGACCTTGGGAGTTAGATATCCATGTGTTATTCTTTCTCTTTCAGGAGAACAAAATAGTAATATTCTATTTAGTGTTGCTGTGTTGTTTTGACCAACCAATAGATTCTAGCCCTAGAAGGAGGGCCTAGAAGAGCAAGCTGGATAATATTGGGTTTTTCTCACTAGAAAGGCCCCATAGAGTTCTTTGATCAGCTAAAAACCAACCACCTTTGATAGAACTCAAGACCCCAATAAGACACAAGATTCACAAGATTGGGGAAACCATCATAGCACCCTTGTCAACTCCACTCACTCCACCAGGATTTTCACCAATACCCCAGTGGATACCTGTCAATCCACTACTAAATCCATGTCAAGCACCCATCCAACAGTTGGTTCAACCCTCCAACAACTGGCTCAACCACCACCACCACCACCAATGGCATTTTTTCTGAATAATCCCTCTCCATTAGGGACTATTCCTGGAGGCTCTCATGATATGCCTAAGAATCCTAAGAGATTATGTCCCAAATACATTCATGGGGAATCAAGGAGTGTTGAAAAGAACATACAAGCTTTTAAGGACACTTGTACTAGAGACCAGATAGCTCACCATGATGTAGTTTGTAGGTTGTTCCCTTATTCCTTAGGGGATATTCCATACAATTGGTACCTAAATCTTCCACAAGGTTCTATTTGGAGCTAGATAGACCTGGAGAATGCTTTCATCAATCAGTTTAGAGTTTATGTGGATCCAGCCATTTTGTTCCACCAATTTGCTACCATTAGGAAGGAGCCATGTGAATCCTTGCCCTTGTTTAATACCAGGTTTCAACAAATGTATGGGAGATTGCAGGACCCCTATCTAGTTGTTGAGAATAGTGCCATTCAAGCATACTTTAGAGTTATAGACCCTTTTCTTGGATTGTTCCTACAAAGGACTTATTAGCTGACAAATATTGATTCCCTGTCTAAAGTCTATCATCTAGCCATCAAGCTACAACAACAAATTAGCTCTCAAAAAGGAAGTTTGGGAAGAGGTTTTCCTTCTATGGGGTATCAGATGCCTAACCCAACCCCTTTATTCAATACCGTCCTAGGAATGTCTCCTTCCCATTATGGACCTATGTCTGAGTTGCAAACTCAACCTCCTGTTCCATTCTTTTCCAACAAATCTCTTGACTTCTTTAAACAATCACAAGCTCATCATAGTCCGCATGGTCATCATAACCAAGCTGGAACACCAAATCTTGTTGGTCAGCCACCTATTACTAAGAGTGTTGAGAGTGACAAGACAGTTCAACTCACAAATGAGGTGGAGACCTTAAAGAAAAATCTGTCTCAAGTCACAAATGATATGGTTCAACTCAAACTGAACCCCTCTCAGAACTAAGGTAATTATCCTAATCAGAGTAATACAATCAGGGTAATTACCTGAACAACTACAATCACGGCTAGAGAAATTATCAAGGCCAAAACTCCCCTAACCAAGGCTATGAAAACCAGAATAGAGGATTTAACCAAAGGCCAAATAAAAACCGACAATAGAATACAAGGCCAAATAATGGTGGAGTTTCTCACAATTATCAAGCTAATGAGGATAGGTCACATACTACAAATGTGGCTGACCTTAATTTTATGACTAATTGGTGTAGGCTGCATGATACTGCAACCCATTCCAAGGTAAACTACCCTGAAATGGAGAAAGGCATGAAGATGGCATAGGTAGATGCCCAAACGTTCCAAGGGAATTCAAATAAAGAAGGTGGCTCAGTGGATACAACAATGACTTATGACCACTTTAAGGAAGAACCTTCATTCCCAATGCAAAATTAGAATGAACTAGAGGAAGATGTGTATGATGCCGAAGCCTTTCAGACAAAGGGAGGACACTTCCTAAGAAATCAGAATAATGGTTCGTTCACTACATCAGCACCACCTAATCACATGGTTCCTCCGAATCAAAGTGCTGATAATAACCCACCTCCATCAAAAGGTCCACTTGACTTCCATAACAAAGGTAACTCACCTGGTGTTTTCAAATGTAATGCAAGCTATAATACAAAATTTGATATTGTTTCTAAGATGCAGAAACATAAAACCTCTTTATCATACTTTGACATCCTAAAGTGGTTCCCTGCTCAATGAGAGATAGTGCTAAAAGTTTTAGAAGAAGCTGATAAATCAAAAGGGAAAACCAAGGTGGCAATCGCTACAGACATGAACACAGCTTTGTACAGAAGCAAGGTAGGTACCCCACCATTTATTTTAAGTTTGAGATTCTGTGGGAAGAATCTACATAATTGTCTACTAGATTCAGGGGCTTCCAACAATGTTATGCCATTTTTGATATGCAAGAAATTGGGATTGAACCCTATCCAAACAAACAAGAAGGTCATCGAACATGATAAAACATAGGTTAATGTAGTTAGAGAATTGAGGAATATACATGTGCAAGTAGGGTCTGACCCTAGGATTTTAACCAATATGGATATTCAAGTAGCAAACATTCCCGAGACTTATGGTATGTTGTTAAGCAGAGATTTGATGAAAAGTATAGGGGGATATCTCTCCCTCGAATTTTCACATATGTGGCTACCATGGAGGGGAGTGCCTACATAGATTAGGATTGAAAGTGAACCTTGCCTCAAACATATCATCACTGAGTATGATTGTCCCAACGAGGCAGCTTATTTTGAAACCGAGATAGGGGTTTATAAAAGAGAGGAAATTTTAACCTTTTTGGTTCTTGATTCTAAAGACTTTTCAATACAAAAGTTCCATAATCCCATGATTAATGAAAACCAATAGGTATTGATCAAGAAGTTGTAACAGGATTAGCTGGTCTTAGGGGAAGATATCGATTTGCAAAGTCTTCTACTCCCTAATTGGTGCAAGGTACACTACCAAAATCATTCAGAATTGACCTATCAACCCTGCATCAGTATTTTAAATCATGTTTCCCAAACTAAGGAAACTAGCCTAAGTCACCTTGAGACCGTTTCAGATCACTTCTCATTTGAATCCAAAAATGCAATGATTTTAACCAAGGATAATATACCTTCAAAGGAAGTCCCTCCTCAAATTGAACTTACCCCAGTCACAATACCGGACCAACATAGTTACAATGAACAACCCCAAGGTTTGTTTGATACCCCTGCACTCACAAGTATATCAAAACCCAAGGGATTAATCAAAGATACAAGTGATTGTCAGAACGATAGCCACATATTACATGATATATCTGAGCAAGAATTGGAAATTGTACCTGAAGAACCTATTGAACACCCCTTCCCAATATTTGATGCAAAAGATCAAGTGGCCCCACCTATGGCTCATCTTATACAAACGCCCATAATAACCTCAAAGGGATCGACCCCAGCTCATGATCAGCTATGGACCCTCACGTTTGATAGATCCAAGTCCAAAATAGGATGTGGTGTTGGGATTCAATTAACTAGCCTGAAAGGGAAAACTTTCTTAGCTTCTTACAGGTTGCAGTTTAGATGTACTAACAACATAGCAGAATATGAAGCTTTAGCTTGGGGACTGATGTTCCCACATAAGAAAAAAGTTATTGCCTTGGTGGTTAAAGGAGATTCAGAAGTAATTATCAAGAAAGTATGCAGCCAATATGCATGTCACAATAAAAGGCTGGCAGCTTATAGAAATCAGGTATGAGATCTGATTGAAGACTTTGATGCTTTTGGGATTAGTTTAATCCCTAGAGAGGAGAATCAAATAGTTGATTCATTAGTTGTTGCCGCAAGTACCCTATAACCCATGCAAGGTTCCAAGCTTAAGATATTCTCAGTAGAGTTGATATCCACCCTGGCTATTCTTGATAACATCAAGAACTTTCAAGTTTTTGATGATGATTGACATATCCTTGCTTTTCTAGCAAGCTCAGATGTTTTTGAAGGAAAGATCATCAATGAGTCTGACAGGGATCAAGGAGACTAGAACCACGAAGAATGTGATATAGAGGGGGTCGTCAATTTAAAAAGTAATAGCATTCCCAAGGTAATGGTGGCCTTAGAAATAATTTTTTATTTAGACCTAAGGGCTTGGGAAAAAGGTTTCAACCGAAGATAAAGGAGGCGAATATGAAACTATTAACCTAGCTGATTCTGGCCCTGAAAGAAATGTTTACATAGGGAAAGCCTGCCCTGAAACAATTAGAAAAGATATACTAAGGGAACTGAAGAAGGATATTGCTGCAATAGCTTGGGGGTATGAAGATCTAAAAACATTTGATGCTTCTATAATGACTCATACTATTCCTTTGAAGCTTGAAGCTAAACCATTTCGGAAGAAACAACGTCCTATTAATGCCTTGATTGAACCACTGATTTTTAAGGAAGTTCAGAAATTCCTTTTTGCAAGAATAATCTTCCCTATACGACATTCAACATGGGTGGCTAATTTGGTTCTAGTTCATAAGAAAAATGGAGAGATTAGGCTATGTGTATATTTCAGGAATCTGAATAGAGCTTCAGAAAAATACAACTACCCACTCCCTTCTCTAGAAAAAGTCTTGTAAACTATCAATGGGTCTCAGATGATATCATTCCTGGATGGTTATTCTGGATACAATCAGGTGATTGTTAATTATGAAGACAAAATGAAGACAACCTTCACTACTAAGTGGGGAACATTTTCTTATAGAAGGATGCCATTTGGTTTGATTAACACTGGAGCAACCTTTTAGCGTGCCATGGACGTAGCGTTCAAAGATTTGATTGGTAAATGCATCATCATTTACATGGATGACCTGACAGTATTCTCTAAAGATAGACTAAACCATGCTGTAGACTTGGCTAAAGTTCTTGAAAGATGTATTTGGTATGGTGTCTCCCTGAATCCTGAAAAGTGTATGTTCAAGGTTTCTGAAGGGAAACTTTTGGGACACATAATCGCGGAAAGGGGAATATTGATAGATCCAGACCGAGTTGATTCCATTATGAAGATAACCATGCCAAGAAGTAAGAAGGAGATGAGATATTTCTTTGGAAAGATAAACTTTGTGAGAGAGTTTATCACAAGTTTTGCAAAAATTGTTAAGCCATTGAATGAAATGATGAAAAAAGATGCTAGAATAGAATGGAGTAACGAGGCAAAGGCTACTTTTTCTCAATTCAAACAATCCATTTCGGAAGTGCCAGTCCTCACCAGCCCTGACTACTTGAAGCCATTCTATTTTTATTCCTTTGCTTTTGAACACTTGTGTGCAACCATCCTAACTATATGAAGAGAGGAGGGAGATGAGAGGCCAATTTCCTTCATGATTTATCCATTTAAGAATGTCGAGGTCAAGTACCCACCTCTTAAAAAACAAGCTTTTGCGTTGGTTAGAGCTGTCAAGAAGTTCAGGCATTACATCCTCTGAAGTCAAATTATTGTTGTAGTTCTTGATGCTGCTGTGAAGTCTCTATTTATGCAGAGCAAGTTGGGAGAATGAAGGGGGAAATGGATGGCCATTTTGAAGGAGTTTGATTTGGAGATTCTCCCTATGAAATTTGTCTAAGGTCTAGGCCTATCTAAATCCATAGCCGATGCTGGTGAGAACATTATTTGCCAGCAATACACAACATAGTCCTTTTCCAATGACCCTTGGTATGCCGATATGATCTATTTCATGCTCAATAATCAGTTCCCAGAGGGAATGAATACAACTCAGAGGAGAGCGCTGAGAATGAAAAGCTCCCATTATATGCTCAAAGGAGAATTGTTATATAGGAAGAATTTTGAGGGAGTTTTCCTATGATGCCTTGATCAACAAGAGGCTAAGCATGCAATCGCCGAATTTCATGGGAAACATGGCACAGGTCATGGTTCTACGGATTCATTAGCACATCAGATCCTCAGATTTGGTTATTATTGGTTGTGTGTGTTCAAATATGCCCACCAACATGTAAGAACATGTCACATATGTCATATTTTTGCATCCGAAGAGCACCATTCAACCATGCCATTGTAGCCTATTTATGAGGTAAGGCCATTTGCCCAATGGGTACTAGATTTTATTGGGGTAATTAACCCAAATTCTTCTGTAGGACACAAATTTATTTTGACTGCCATAGATTACTGCACAAGATGGACAGAGGCTATACCTTGCAAGAATAGCACAATGGAGGTAGTAATCAAGTTCCTCACTGAATGCATCACAACTAGGTTTGGAGTACCCTCGCATTGGTATGTAACAATGGCTCTTCCTTTTCTTCTATTGAGTTCATTTCATGGGCTTATGATCATAAAATTGTTTTAACGTATTCTTCAAACTATTACCCACAAGGAAATGGAGTTGTAGAATCAACTAATAAGAATCTCTTAGGGGTAATTAAAAAATTGTTAGAGAACAATCCTAGGGACTGACATACCCAACTAAGATTTGTGTTATGGGAAGATATGACTAGGATCATGACTGCTTTAAAGACTTCACCATTTAAGCTAGTGCATGGCCAAGAGCCTGTGTTCCCTATTCAATTGCAAATACCTATCCTTAAGTTTATGCAGAATTTTTACTCTAGTGATGATAGGATTGGAGTAAGATTAGCTGGCTTGTTGAAATTAGAAGAGCAGAGGGATGCCACCTTGCAACAATTCTTTAGACACCAGGCTATTGTCAAACATTGTCTTGAAAAAAGAGCCAAAATCAAGGCTTTCAGAATATCAGATCTTGTACTGCTATGGGATAAAGCTATTGAAAAGAAGGGAAATCACTTGAAATTTGATAAGCTCTGGTTGGGTCCCTATCAAATTTATGAAATCCTAGGAGAAAATGCTTTCTAGCTGAGTATTTTAATGGGAGAACCTATTCCATTGCCTATCAATGGACAATTTCTTAAACATTATTTTCAGTCGTAAAAGTTTGGTATTTTTTGTTAGGCTATGCATATATGTAGATAATTTGTTGTTCTGCTTGTAAATAGTTTTGTTGTTTGCTTGTTTGTTCTTTCTTTCTTTCTTTCTTTTCATTTCCTTTGTTGTTTTGTGTTTGTCTTGTTTAGTTCTTTGGGGTTTCTCTGTTCTTTCCATCTTGAAATGATGGGTTGTTATCTGAAGTATATTTTGGTTATTAGGAGAGAAGTTGGTTTAGATATTTTCAGGTTTTCTGATTGGATGATTTTTTCCTCAATTCATTGTCTTATGCCCATTATCAATAAGAGTTGTGGAAAGTCTTAAAAACAAGGTGCAAAGTAAACAATCTTCATTAACTACCTCTGAATCTGTCACAAATTATCAAAAACATTTCCTTTTGTAATGGTAAATTTGTCCTAAGACGATAGTGTTGTAAGATTTGAGTGAAAAATCCGATCCCCTAGATGCTGTTATGAGGTCCATGGTAGTTTTCAACCCAGAACAGATGTTAGAAATTTGACATATTGAGAAAAGTTGAATGAAATATCTAATACTCCAAGAGAAAAGAAAAGAAAAGAGAACTATCTAAAAGAAAAGAAGACTCAATATGCATGGGTGATTCTAGTATCTTTACCGGGGCTATGGACACCTGACTGGCAGTAGAGAAATGTTGTGAGAAAATTAGAGGTATCTCTGTCAGGGCTATGGATGCCTGACTAGCAGTGGAGCAATGCCCAGGATATCATTGCACAATAGCTAAAGGGAATCAACTCATGTAGCTCAAATCTTGCACATTGTTGTTCAAAAGATGAGGAAAAATTTATAAAGGGGTGAGGCACCATCAAGCACACACATAGAATCAGGGGTAGCTAGTCTTGATTTACATTTGAGATTCTAGCTCAACCTTGGTTGTTAAAACTGACCCAACTGGAGTTGTGATGTCCATAAACTAGGAGTTCTGGGTAGTTGAATCCTTCAGTTTCTTGAAAATGGTTAAACCAGTTTCCCAGCTGAGTCACCATTTGTTATGCATTGCATAACCACCCCATTTTACTTTGGAACAAAATGGGTTCCCCTTTTTCCTTTGTTGTCATTGCCTTTGGTTGTTTGGTTGGGTCTTAGGAGTTCTTTTGTTTTCCTCCTAAGTCTGTCTTTTGTTTTGTCAGATTTGGTTCTGCCTCCGCTAGAGTTGGGTTTCTTTTTGCTAAAAATTGAATGGCATGATGAAGAATGATGTTTTTTCTATGCTTTTGAGGACTAATGAAGGCATTGTCTTGCATGATTAAAGTCACGTGGAGATTTTTGATGCTGCTTCTCAAGGAAGTCTATTGGAAGGTATGCCTCAATAAGATCTGGCATAAAACTCTTGAAGGAATAAAGTTGGTGAGACCCTCTAGATTTCTTGCCGACTGGCTATTGTGTTCTATTCATTTGAAATGCTCAGGTCACCAAGACATTTTGGTTACTGTGGAGTTTTCTATCTCTCTCTACCTAGGAAGAACTCTCACCAGCAGTTGTTCACAAAGCTAGCATCGGGGAAAGGAAGTCTCGCTCGGTGTGACCTCTTGCCGATTGGGCGTGGTTTTGCCAAAAGGGTTTGTGCTCGGGGAAATGTCTAGCCGATCGAAGGAAGTGTCACCGAAAGTGGTTGCACTCGGGGAGATGTCTTACCGACCAGTGGAATATCGCCAACTATTGTTCATAAGATTGTAGCATCTGGGAGACTCCTGGCTGAATGATTTGCACTCGGTGTGATGTCTCGTTGACGGTTGTGGTCTCGCCAAATGGGTATATGAGTTCAGTAAGACTCCTAGCCAAAGGGTTTACATTCGATATGAAGTCTTGTCGATTGATGAAGTCTCACCGATGGTTTAGCTCTTCGGTGTGACTAATGGGAGCTTGCTGAGACCTTGTTCTGACTTGTTTGTCTTGCCGATGGGTGTGTTCATGCTGAGCATTGCCGAGACTCTTGTCGATGGTCTGGTTGGAGTGGTGTCTATTGTTAGGTGCTTTTGGTATGACCTCTTGCCAAAAGTGATTGTCTTGTCGATGAGTTTATTGTGGACTTTAGTGAAAGGTCTTGCTGATGGTCTTGGATATCGATATGACTCTTACAACTCGTTATGAGGTTTTTCTGATAGTTGTAAGCTATGCCAATAGCTGTTGTGGAGTATTGTTGCAATAGGGGGACATGGCTAGTGTCTCATCGACTTGCGATTCTATTTGAATAACTTTTGAGTGTATGGAAATCTTACGTGGTATGTGTTCAACCAATCAGAGGAAGCTGAAGGTGAATCATTGGCAGTTTGATTGTTGTGACCGTTCCTATGAAGAAGATCAACAGAATGTGAGTGGTATGGATCTACTCTCTAATCGAAGACGATGAATCGGTTCGATGAATAGTGGCGTCATCTGTAAAGAGATCTAACAGGAAATTTGGATGTTGTTTCTCAAGGGGGTCAACTTGCAGAAAGATCTAGAACGAGAGGAAATCCAGAGGGGAAGTAACCATGAGTCTCAATGACACTTGTGATGTCTATTGGCAAAGGTAGATTGACATTAATGATAATGCTTCAGAACATTCAAAGAAGCTCTGCAAAGAGGTCTCGAGGTCGGACACAAGGGCTGTGAGTTAATAAGATGGTTGCAAAAGATTTGAGGGCCACTCCTAAGGGCGATCTTTCACCAACATGGACAGGGTATGCACATTGAATGCATCATTAACTTTATTCCAAAAGATCTGAGGGTCATCCCTTCTAAAACTGACTCACTTTATAAACCCTAAAGCAAAGGCCAACACATTCTTTTTGGCACATTTTGTATATGGCACTTTTTGCCTCTTTGTAAAAAGAAGTAGGTCTAAAGCAGAAAAAAAAAGGCACACACATAGAGACAGATAGATTTTGAAAAAGATAGGAATTTTTCAGAAGATAGAAGAGACAAAACTGCATCCTTTTTCTTTTGTAATAGGATCTTCTTTTCGTCTTCTTAGTGAAGGTTAGAAGGTAGAGAAACTAAAGAGTAGAAGTAGAGTAGGAGTTAAGTTTAGTAGAGGGAGGTGATGTATCTTCCAAATTTTCTTAGTATAGATGGAGACAATTTGAAGACATGGGTTTTTTGTACACTGGTGATCTTGCCAGATTGGTAAATGTTGCTTATTTGTTTCACCAACAGTAGAAGCAGCCAGATTTAAATCTACTTCATATTTTGTTCTAGAATGGTATTTATATTGGGTTAATTATTTGATTTGGAAAGCTTGAACAAGGAATGAAAATTTTATCTTATGTTTTTTTCAAATGGTGATTTGCAATCTGCTGTTGAAGTTAGCACTGTGAATGAATGAAACTGTGTATTAACCACAAGTTAATTTTGTTCTATAGTTTTAGTTAGGAATTTCTTGAAAGGTAACAAGTTTGATTAAGTTGGATGAATTAACATTCTCTTTAGTTTAAAAGCTTTGATCTATCTTTTTCTATTTCTTTAAAACCACCGGTTAAAGTAGGTTTAAATTTATGTCTGATCTTAGAACAATCCAGAAGCTCAACACCACCAGGCCCTTTAAACATTATAGTTCACATCAACCATTGAGTGAAATCAGCATAGTCGAGAACCGATTACCAAGACCTTGGGAGTTAGATATCCATGTGTTATTCTTTCTCTTTCAAGAGAACAGAATAGTAATATTTTGTTTACTGTTGTTGTGCTATTTTGACCAACCAACAAGACATATAATGAACAACTTACCAATGGACAATAATCATGCCCTCCTTCAACGTGACCATGCTGCCTACAATGTTTCTTAGCTGTTGTGATTAAAAGTCTTCTCATCTTTAAGCCCTTGCAATTATTGCAACTTGGAGAATAACATTTCACATCATGCTTTCTTTTCAATATAGCCCACATTCTAGCAATTGTTTGTTCATTTTGTTCTAAACTAATATTATCTAACATGATTTTTCTTTACCAAGCTTGAAATTTAGATCTTCAAAAAATATCAAACTCAAACTCCAATAATTTTTAATCATAGATAGGTAATAAAATCTAATAATTTTGATATTTTGCACCAAAAAAATTTGACATGCAACCACCCCTACAAAAGAGAAGATAGTTTGAAGTTAATGAACCCAAAAAACACTTTAAAATGCTAATTCCAGAACTTATTAAATTTTTATTTTACTATAATTTCCAACCATTAGACTCCTAAAATCAAAATATTGAACTTGTACAACAAAATATGGAAATGAAATTATGAAAATGCACAAGTCTAAAAATGAAATCTGATGAGATGTTGCTTTAAAATATGATTTTCAAACCTGGAAGTACAAACTTGATTTCACAAATGAATTATGGAAAAAGACAATGACTACCCTCAACTGGTGATATCTTCTTGAATTTTTTCTGATTTTTCCCAAGAAAATCATCCTTAGTTCTCCACAATCTATCGCAAGTATAGAGAAACACTGTTGCAATAATTAGGCGAACTCACTTTTATTTATGTCGGTGACAATTTGATTTTTTCTGATTTTGCATGTTCATCAAAATTTTGATGAAAAATCTTTGTCAAAATTTTGACAAAACCTCAATTTCGTCAAAATTTCGATGATCGTCAGGGATAAAATTTTAAAATTTTTAAAATTACACATCAAATATCACAAGTACCCAACAATACATCAAATTATACATGTTTCGTCGAAAATTTTCATTAGATTTTTCAATCAAATGAGTTAGTGAGAACATATCCTTGGAAGAAGTCATATGATGTGAAGCTCCTGAATCAAGGATCCACCTATCTAAATTGGAATCTGCAACTGTAAGAAATGCTTGCCCCGTGCATTTTTCATGTTGAGATAATGTAGATGAATGAGATGAGCTTGTTGTTGTTGCCATGAGAGTTGTGCATTTTCCCTTAGAAGTAGAAGTGGAAGGAGATGAGTCCTTCTCCCAATATGCATTTGGCAAGTTGATGTTGCTCTTCTTGAGGATGTTTGTCAACTCATCAATTTTCTTAACATGACAACAATGCTCCTCATGACCAAACTTTTTGCAATATGCACATGTTGGTTTCTCCTTCTTGCTTGAGTTGTTCTTTGAAGAAGAAGAAGATGAGCCTTGTTGTGGAGGATTGGATTGTTTGTTCTCTCCTTGTGGCTTTGGTGAAGATTGATTTTGGCCTTTCCCTTTACCTTGCTTGTTGTTTCCATGATTGACCACTAATTCTTTTGAAGTTGAAGACTTGAGAATGCCCATTTTCATTAACTTATTTTGCTTAAGAATCAAAAGATCTGTGAGAGCCTCAAAAGATGGTGATTTAAAGTTTCTAATTGTCAATCATTGAGTCTGAAAACTTGAAACAAAGGCTGCATACTTAGCTGGAACCTTGTCCAACAAGTTGAAGACCAATTGATCCTCCTCTTCTTCAATACCACAATCCTTTAGTTGTGCTCTTAGCTCATTTTTCTTAGTGACATAATCTTGAATGGTATCAAAATCCTTGGGATGAAGGCTTAGGAGATGATGTTCAAGCTTGTATCCTTTAACCTTATCAACCTTGCCATACAAAGTAGCAAGCTTATCCCAAGCTTCCTTGGCTGTAGTAAATTTATCAACATGGAAAATGAGATCATCTGAAATGAACTTTCTAAGTGTACCCAATGCCATAGAAGTTTTAGTGAGCCAATCCATATATGTATTTGGATTTGCCTTAGGATCCGTAGGTGCAGTTATGGTTCCATCAATATAGTAAATTAAACCTTTTTCCATTAGTTTACTCCATGCACATACTTTCCATGTAGCATAATTATGTGCACTTAGGAGTGGAACTTTAGATGAACCCATGATGAAATGCAAGAGCACAAGAGAGAAAATAGGCACAATCACACAAGATACACCCCCCAAATTCACTCAATCAAAGTACCCCCCCAAAAAGATGATTTTGGCACTTTATAATGCAGTGCATGTACAATAGGCAACTTGCAACTTGGCTAAGTGGAATTATGATTTTTGATTTACAACATGCCACAAATAGGCTAAGAAAAGACTAGAACATGAAGAAAAGACCTAAATTCAAATATATGCAATACAAGTGCCAAATAGGCCAAAAAAGACCATATGCTGAAAGTACCAAATCCACTCAAGATTGCTTCAACCTAAAAATATGTTCATATGTGCCTGAACACAGCCCTAAAAGTTGTAGAAATGAGGATTGGACAGGTACAATATTGAAAAACTAAAAATTCTAGAAAATCTATTCACCAAAATTATAAACCGAGCACATAGTTGCAAAGTATATGAAAATATTAGCCCAAATAAAAAAAAATTGCTCAAAAAAAGGTGTTAAAATGAGCAAGATATGGGCATTTGAAGTTAGACTACAAAATTGAAAACTTCATTGGAGAGGGGGGGCTTTTTTTTTAAAAAATGGTTGACATCATGCTGATGTCAGCAAACATTCAGATTAAATTTGATGCCCGTCTGGCTGTAAAAAAAAAAAATGTCGCCTACGTGGAATGTCTGTATATTACAAACTAATGATGTAGAATGTACAGACTTATGACACGTGGCAGTACGAACGACTGAGTTGGTATTGACTGGGATGTACTGTATGTTGATGTGGTGGTTGACTAGACTGATGATGTGGTAGAGCCATACGTTGACTGTACATGACAAGTGTTGCTAACTACTGGGTATAGTGGTCATGCGTGTCGGTTGTGCAATGATGTGGTACCAACTGGGTGCTATCGTGCCAATGACCATACAAGGAATATTCTTTAGATTGTTCTGTCCACTAATTGTTATGCACAAACTACCAGATTTTTGGTGGGAGTTGTTGATTAAAATAAAGAGGGCCAGTTTTTCTGAATTGCAAGCTATTGAGTGGGGCACGGGGGCCAAGCCATAGGCCACGTGGAGCTTGCTGACACCTGGTACCTGTGGGCGGGTATGAAGTACACTACCTCTACACAAGGCAGCGTACAATCTGCTACATACACAGACTTTAAATTTTATTTCTTTTCTTTTTTGATTTGTCCTAATCACATCTCTCAATATATGCACAAACCTAGATGCAAGATGCAAATAAATAGGTGTCACAAGTGCAACCTATAATGATATGCATTCCCTAAGTAAGCTTAAGTAGAATACTTATTTACACCAACACTATGGTAATATATATTCTAGCACCTTAGGGAAATCCCCTTGGTCTTTAAAGCCAAAAACTAAGGAGGTCTCACCCATCTCAAAAATTGGTCCTAAGTTTCCTAACTTGAATATAGGCTTGTGGTAATCTTCCTAAGTTTGACACCCGTGACACTTGGGAGATCATCAGACCTTAGGGATTTGGATTCTACAACTTAGATAACTGACACAATGATGCAATTTTGAAGATGCATCCAATTTGAAAAATCATAAATGAAATACAATATAAAATATAAATAATTTAAGCAAACCTTTAAATACTCACTCTTAAATATATTTCTATGTAATGTAGTTTAAAAAAAGTAAATTTAATACAACAAAAAGAAGGGGGATGCACATTAAACACTATGTTACATATAATTTATAAAAAATAGAACATGTTTGTGTGTGCACAACATTTGACCCTTTTAATTTTAATCATTTTTTTTTAGAAGTTTAGAAACTAGATTCAATGTACTACAATTCTTGTTCTTGTCATATCTTCAAATTTTAAATGGATGCATCTTCACTTACTCATTTGACCCTTTTAATTTTAATTTAAAAACTAGATTCAATGTACAACAATTCTTGTTCTTATCATATCTTCAAAATTTGAGTATGTGCATCTTCAAATATATTTCTATCTTGGTTATTTTCCCCTTTTTACTTGCCAAACTTGAGTCAAAAGAAAATAATGAGCTTATAGGAAACCTCTCATCTAAATCCATCTTTGATTTTTCTTTAATTGTAGAGGGAAAATTGAATGAATGTTAAGACCCATGCATTGGGTTACTAATATTTTATTTATACATTGCACCACCCATGCTCTCACTAGAAAATATCCATCCACTACAACCCTCCTCTATAATCCTTACATTTGAGTGTGTCCAACCAAAGGGATTAGGGATAGAAAAATTAATAATATTTTCTTAGCAATTAATCCTAATTGAAGAGAGAGAAACCTCCTTGTTTCTATTTGGCAAGGTAGCTAAACAATATTTTTTGGGTGCCTATATAATAGGAAAGGTTGTTTTACACCTTGCACATGAAATCATTATTTTAATTTCATAAATTTCAAATATTTATTTGCGGTGCATCTTAGGAGATACATTTAGCTAGATTTAATGTTTATTTGGTTCCACTTGTGGAGTTATATGTAACATTGGATAGAAATTTCATGCATGGGTTGCATATGGAAAAATATTATTACTAAAACTTATAATTTAAAAAGAAAAATTTGGGGTCAATGGCTTTGTGTGCTCATGGATTTTAGATACACATGATTTTACTTTACCACTCAATTGTTTTGTGTGATCTTAATTCTATAAAAGGAAGCACATGTTTATTTGTTGGTTGGTTAGCTAGTTGGTGGTTTGGGATGACTATCATTTGTATTGAGCTCTCTTGTCAATTGCATATTTGAAGCATGCAACAAGATGTGTAGATATATTTAATTTGATGAAGAGGAAAAACACCTTACAATGTGAAAAATCACAACCGCACACACATTTGCTGGACAACAATTAAGCAACTCAAAACAATTCTTGTAATAACACAAATCTACATGAAATGACTTCAATTTTCTCATTCAAACTTTCATGTTTTACATAGAAATCAATGCCAAACTTAAATTACATTTTTGCAGCCATATGGGCTTATTCAAACCATCTAAAATATTATATAAATTAGAAAAACAACAACAAAAATCAAATACAAATTGATTTTCTTCAACTTAGCTTCCTTTACTAGATTTTAGCTCTTGTAACTTGCAAACTGTCATGTGCAACCTTGCTGTAATAAAACCTTTGTAACCCCATTTATATGTTGCTTCAAATTCATGGTGTTTTAGTCTTCTCTCCAATGGCTACACTCCAAGCCTTCCTCTTCAAATTTTTGGCATCAAGACCCCTTCAAAATTGCTAAAAATCAAGCCTTTTCAAGAAAAGACTTCCATCATTTTTTGTAACTCCTAAATGCTACACCCAATCTAAGAAGATGCTCCATAAAATGCAATAATGAAAATATTAAATGATAAAATCATCTTTGAACCCACTTTTGAAAATTTCCAATTCAAGAAGATAAATTAATTTTTCCATTCCACTCCACTAGACCCAAAAATAGAAAAAGCTATCATCACAATCTTAGACACCCAAATTTTTCAATGCTTTTATGAGGTGAAATAAAAGAATTCATAAAAACTTGTAACCTCCCAAAAATTCACACCTAGTTCTACTTTTTTTTTTTTCAAATTTTCCAAGTCACCTCCACCATTATCTCCCACTCATAATTTGGAATATAAAATAAGACTAATTATTTAATATAAGTTATTTAAGCCTTAATATTTCATTTTATTGACATAATAATATTATTCCACAAAGAAAAAATAATAAAATAAAATACTCTTTTTTTTGGTTGATGTGGATTTCTCTTACACCCCAGGATGCTCCTGCATTAGACACCTAAGGTAGAAAAAAATTGTGAGATTGGTCTCACAAAATGGAGTTGGATGGTAGGACCATCCTTTTAGGTTGTATACAACCTTCAAAAAACTCTATTACTCAATTTGGTAATGCCAATTAGTTCTTCTTTCTCCTTTTTCAGGACCTAGCCGAAACACATATCCTTCTCCTCTGACAATTTTTCTTTGTACTCAATAGATCTTTAATATGGAATCAACTCCACCATAAGCTAACCAGCTCCACCAAATGAAACTCATAATATCTTCCAATCTTGTGGGATTCAACCCACCATATTCTAACCACCTTCTCCAAAATGCACCTACACTAAACTTTGCAATACCAAACAAATATTTTTCCCTCCATACTTCACTTGCAATCTCTAACTAAATCATCTCATTTGAACTCGCTATATCATCTAAATTATCACGAAAATAATTAAAAAGAAAAATGTTTTACCTCCTCACTACTTGCTACAATATCATTCTCAACCTCGTCAAAGCATTCATCAAAATCCGATTTCACCTCATTACCTTTTGTTGCAATCTTGACTCCACCTTCCATCAACACTTGCCATTCCTTTTCTACCACTAAAATATTTTCATCTACACAAGATCCACTCTCATCTTCATCATAAAAATGAGACATATTATTCATTACCTCTTTCTCTTCAACCTTTTCTTCACCACTACCTGTTGCCATACCTTTTTCACCTTCACTTTTAGTTGCACTTTCATTTTCCATTACTTTCAAGTCCTCCAAAGAACACACATCATCCTTAATCATTGCTGTAGTTCCCTCTTTATCCTTTTGAACAAGGATTTCCACATTTTCCTTTCCATCCTTCTTCCCTACACACAAATTTTCACTTGCAAACATATCATTACCAAAGGAACAATAAGATTCAACCATTCTGATTTTATTTTCCTTTGTATCCTTATTATCTGCTACAACTTCTTTTGCCACTTCCTCTTGCCTATCTTGCAAAGGATTCAAAAATTATTCTTCCCCATCCTTTATGATGCTATATATATTCTTTCTACCATCATGTAGAGCTCTTCGATCATACAACCATGGTCTACCCAACAAAACATGGCATACATCCATATGTACAATATCACATACAATCACATCCTTATATCTATGAATTTGAAAATCAACCACACATTGCTCACTTACCCATATCTAGCAATCTCCTTGCAACCAAGAAATGTAGTATGGGCTAGGATGCTTGATTCTTTTCAATTTTAGTCTACCTGCCATCTCTTTGCATACAATATTATTGGTGCTACCACTATCCACAATGACTTTGCAACATTTCCCACTCACTTTACACCTTGTTCAGAATAAATTACTCCTCTAGATGGGCTTTTGATTCTTTTTTTGTGGCTCTAGAAATTATTTCTTCATCACAAAACATTCTCCTGGCTTCGAAGACATTTTTTTAAACACCTTTCCACATGCTCTTTGCAACTGCTTCACTCTCTACTTGCAGGTCCTAGTGCAAACTGCCTCACATCGACGCTTCTACCCATACACTCAGGAACAACCAACTCTGATACAACTAATGAAGAGAAAAAACACCTTACAATATGAAAACTCACAACCACACACACATTTGCTGGACAACAATTAAGCAACTCAAAAAAATTATTGTAATAACACAAATCTACATGAAATGACTTCAATTTTCTCATTCAAACTCTCATGTTTTACTTAGAAATCAATGCCAAACTGAAATTACATTTTTGCAGCCATATGGGTTGATTCAAACCATCTAAAATTTGATATAAATCCAAAAAATAACAAAAAAAATCAAATAGAAAATTGTTTTCTTCAACTCAGCTTCCTTTACTAGATTCTAGCTCTTGTAACTTGCAAGCTATCATGTGCAACCTTGCTGCAATAAAACCTTTGTAACCCCATTTATATGCTACTGCAACTTCATCTTCAGACCTGAAAATTCATGGTGTTTTGGTCTTCTCTCCAATGGCTACACCCCAAGTCTTCCTCTTCAAATTTTTGGCATCAAGATCCCTTCAAAATTGCTAAAAATCAAGCCTTTTCAAGAAAAGACTTTGATCATTTTTTGTAACTCCTAAATGCTATGCACAATCTAAGAAGATGCTCCATAAAATGCAATAATGAAAATATTAAATGATAAAAACATCTTTGAACCCACTTTTGAAAAATTCCAATTCAAGAAGATAAATTGATTTTTCCACTTCATTCCACTAGACCCAAAAATAGAAAAAGTTATCATCACAATCTTAGACACCCAACCTTTTAGTGCTTTTATGAGGTGAAATAAAATAATTCATAAAAACTTGTAACGAGGCTGGCCACCCCTACCTCTCATATGAAAATTTTGTGACGATTTGTTCATTTAAATGCATATCACTTAACATTTTATGAAAAATTTAAATTGTCAAAAAAAAATGATATATTTTTATATAAATTCTTTTATATTAAAACATTATTGATCTTATTAATCATACATATTAAATATGATTTTTTTAATAAATTTTTATTTTTAATGTAGCACGAGTAATTTGGTTATTTTTTAAAATATATTATTATGTATCATATAATTTAATTAAGCATTTTTTTTATAGGAATCACAATTCTTAAAAATACCAATAAACAATAATTATTTTATATTTAATAATTATGAAATACCAATAAAAAATATTAGTAATCTATGAAATATTATTTTATAAAATAATTATGTTAAAAAAATTCACAAATTTTAGAAACTATCCATGCACTCAATTTTTTAACTAAGTAAAATTCAATTGCATTAATAAATTTTATTGATAAATAAAAAATTTTATATATATATATATATATATATATATATAATTAAAATTTACATTTTGACAATGCATGTAGTATTATTTTAAGAATAATTATATTACACAATATGATTGTTTTTTCAATATATTGATTCTCTCATTTGTAAAATTGTATTACTATTTTTTTGATTGATTCCTCAAATTATTGACTATAAATTAATTTAGTGATTTCATGTGCAAATAGCATACATGCATCATCAATTTGAAACTATTGATTTGAGTTAATTTATTTTATATTACAAATTGATTTTATTTTTCATATACATTTTAAATTCAATTATCTAAAAATGCATTTAAATATCAATTTCAAACATACCAAGAAATAATTAAATAAAATTAAAATTAATTGAATTTTTCAATTCCTCTATCTAAAAACACATTTAGATATCAATTTCAAGAAATAATTATATAAAATTAAAAATAGTTCAATCCCCAAATTCATCTATCTAAAATCATATTTAAATATCAATTTCAAACCTACCATGAAATAATTATGTAAAATTAAAAATATTTTAATCCTTAAATTCATCTATCTAAAAATATAAATTATTTGTAAAAAAAATGGTCTAAAAAAAATGGTGTATCTTGAAAAAAAGTGAAAATTCTTGTTATGTTACTACTCATATGAATATCCCATATATATTTAAAAAATGTAAAATTAAAAAATATTTATCTAATCAGTAGTAAATGTAAAAATCTTAAATTTACTATGGCAATTAACAAGAAGTTTCTAAGTTCATATAAAAAATAAATCTTGTTATTATATTCAAAAATGTTAAAAAACAGTTTTATTCTATTTTGAAAAGACTTTGAATTAATATATATCTTTATAATAAATATTATAAATCATATATAAGCAATAATAAAAATAATTAAAAATTAGAAAGAACTATATTTCATCTTGAAAAGTTTCTATTTTGAACACATTTTGAATTAATATATATTTATCATAAATCATATATATTAATATAAAACAATGATAATTGAAATTAGAAAGAAGTATTCCATCTTTGAAAAGATTCTAAACTAATTTTATCATAAACATTGTATATATATGTGTGTACTTATAATAATTTTTTAAGGTTTAATAATAATTTTAAGTGTCATATTTAGGTTATATAAAAATACAAAAATTCAAATGATACGGTCTAATAAATTTTTGAGTTTTAATATATGGTCTAAAATGCAAAAATTAGTCACATAGACCATCAAATTCCATGCCTTGCTTGTAACCTCCCAAAAATTCACACCAGTTCTGCTTTTTTTTT